>JAJOZX010000020.1:432500-440000 GCA_023014485.1 Bathynomus jamesi
TAGCACATACAGTAATATCCATACAGCCAAAAGAAACCAATTAAGCACAGACAGAGCAGCAAAGCTAGTATTTATATCCAAAATGCAAAATTCCAAGAAAGTGAAGTAAAACATGGTGCTACCTTGCTTCGTCAACATCCAAATTTGCAATAAATACCAGTACTGTGATATTGAAACTATTGCTTTATCAATCTAGTGATAATGATTCTTCAATGGAATAGAATCAGATAATGAAGTTAAACAGCATTAGGTTAACACAAGGTTAAAGAAAGAGATGAATATTTATATTTTTTTATTTTTCTATTTGGAATATATATATTCTATATATCTATATATATCATATATATATATATATATATATATATAGATACACTGGTATTCTTGCCAATCACAATTATATCTATTGTTTTATACAGTATTATGGATATTATACCAGTACCTGTGATTTGAAACTAGCATATATGCTCTACCCAATCTAGTGATGATTCTTCCATGGAATGTAGGTTAACAAAAAGGTTCAAAAAAAGGTGAATATTTTCCTTTTCTATCTGGAATATATATACTGGTACTCTTGCCAATCACAATTATGTATATTGTTGAAACGAGGGAAGAAGTTTTATGTTCATTTAAAAAATATATATACATATAAAAATGAGGGTTTTGTTTTTCCTTTCTATTATATACTTTTTGCGTGGATTCAATTTTTCTAAAAGATGACTATATAGTATATATAGCTAGGTATAACCGTATAAGCATGGTAGTATAGTAAATTATAGGTAATACTAATATACTTATTAGATTAAAGGAAAAAAAATGGAATAAGTTTAAAACAATAAAAAACAAAAAAAACAAAAAAAACAGACTACCTTCGTTTTAAACAAAAAAAACGACAAAAAAAACAAAAAAACGACACAATAAAAACGACTCACCATCACTAGGCAGGAGTCATCAGTAGAGAGAACGCTGTCCAAATCCAGACTGCAAAGTTTAACATTTCAAAAGAATAAAAATATTTTTTTTTGTTATTTTTGTCAGGTTTAAATTTAGTTTTTATTTTGGGAGATTAAAACTGATGATTTTCAATAGTTTCGGTAAAATTAAAATAATGTGACTAATGTTAGTCACATTACGAAAATCCAATGAGCCAAGGCCTAGGCCTAGGACTGATATTAATTAATATAAAATCTTTTAGAATTTTCCCATTCATACTTACTATTTTTCTTTTTCTTTATAACATTTAGCAAGTATTTTATTGGCTATATATTTATCTCGATTTTTTATTTAAAATATAAAAGGAACTATTAAGCCTATGCTGTAGCCTGTATACTTATAAATTTAATATGTGTGTGTGTGTGTGTGTGTGTGTGCTTCAAGCTTTATATAAAACTTTTAAGATCTCAAAGTTGGATGTGATATTAGTGATTATAAAGGTGAAATCAGACATTAGTTATCCAGCAGACCCTCGGAAGATTTCAAAGGGGGTGCTCCCAGTATCTGGGGTTGAATCTTCATATTTCGGGCATGGAGAATCATTTCCTTTTCACCCAGCCCTTCATTCTCTTCATATGTTCGTATATACGATACTTCTCTTATCCTATTCAAATTTTTTCTCCTACTTTCTTCGTGCGTCTTTCGCCGACGACTCCCAAGCCACCCTCGAACCTCTTCGATGAATCCATTCCTGTTCAATCGATTCGTGTTAAGTGATGCGAGATGTTTGCGGGGGTCATATTAATAAATTTTACTTACGTACTTACGACGTTACGTTCACCTTTCGAAAGCGGTTAAATTTCGTTGACTTTTATTACGATGTTTGAGGAGGACTAATCCTCTTCACACATATCAAACATGAGAGCTTTTAATGAAATCGCCTTTCACCTAATTCAAAGTCCTCCCAAATGTGACCTGACTTTTCTCACTCTCTTTCTCTCTTAACGGATTCCAACTAATTCCTTTTATGCCAAGTCGTTCCCACGGTCTGGCCAGTTGGCATTTGAGGAGAAATACTCGTATTTTCCGTCGCTAACCTTCTTCTATCGTGACCCTTTTGTCGAAGGCTTCGTGAATAACAAAATGGTTTCACACTAATAACATTTCGTTGTTATGGTGAAATTGGACATTATGGGATCATAAAGGCCGTCCGGAATGACTCTAATGACGTCCCTTTGGGTTTGTCACCCAAGCTCAGGATAAGTTGATAGCAGGAAGTGTTGGGCTGAAGGTTAGGTTACCACCCCTCTTGAGAGAAGAGCCACTCTATGGGCGATTGGGCGGTTATGCCTGTTGAAAACAATAGTACTCACCGGTTGTGTAGTGTGCAAAAAAAAAATATATATATATATATATATTTATATTAGTGGTGGACCGGATGTCAGTTTTTCAACATATGCGGATGCGAATTTTTAATTTCGATATCCGCGGATGCGGATATTTAGTTAATCTATCAATATAATATAGAATTATGAATATATGACATAATTTTTCAAATTTCGTGATATTACTATTATGGCAGGCAATGCATAAGAATTAATATTGATGTTTTCATTATGATAAAAACAATAACTTTCTCAAGAGTTTCAGCCACAGAAAATTCAATGAAACAAGTTTCATTTAATTTTCTGTGTTGCCAGGTATATTTTGAGGTTTATATATTTGTTTGTTCATTAATAACACTGGTATGCATCAATTTTGCTGTCAAGGGTTTTGTAAGTGATTCGTATAGAGTGTTTCCTGCTGATTTCGAATCTGCAATCCGTTTTTCTCAATCAGCTCAGGTTATCCGGCTATGGCCTCATAAGTAAAATATAATTTTTCGTGATTTTGTCAAAGCGGAATTGGAACAGTAACATCTATCATCACTTGTTTCACTTGTATAATGTCTTTTTTTACTTTTCAAGCATATAGATAAAATATTTCATAATGAATAGAGCGTGTAAAAATGATCCCAATAGATTCTGCTACATATGTGGGACGGTTACCATGCCAAAAACCAGTCCCAAATCACTAAATTTGTGAAGACAATGTATAGAGCATACTTTGGAATTAAGCTAGGGGACCAGGACAAAAATTTCGCCCCTCATATGTGCTGCAAGACGTGCATTGAAAATTTGAGAAGATGGAGCAAAGGCAGAGCGAAATCTTTGCCTTTTGGAATTCCCATGATTTGGAGAGAAGGAAAGGATCACGTGACAGATTGCTATTTCTGCATGACAAACTCCAAGGTGGGCTTATAAATTTATTTTTCTTAAAATTTTGAAATCCTCGTATGAAACTTGACATAATATTCACCATAATGTAATATTCACCATATATAGCATAATATTCACCATAATGGTAATCATACATTTACATTATACATATTGTTATAGAAAATACATTTACACATGCATATTGTTATACAAGTTACATTTACATATACAATGATTGTATATTTCTTTCTTTTTCATTCATATTGTCCCCGAAGGGACAATATGAATGAAAAGAAAGAAACTATACAGACTCCGACCTATTTCATATCTTACAGACCGCAGTCTTCCCTCACGAGCCGCCACTGTCTGAATGCTTCTTCTATTTCATATGCAAGTTTTATATCCATGTTTCTGTGTGTCTATTTTCAGGAGTTAACAAGAAGAATAAAACACATTGTTGTATACCCTGACATTCCTTCTGCTATGAGACCTGTACCCCATGGTCCTGGAATTCCAATACCCGACCCACCTCAAACCCTGGACTTCAATGATTCTGATGATGAATCAATGACCAATGACCAGTCCCAGTCGTATATACCTCAAAATACCGCTTCAAATGAGCCGAGGCCTCTCAACCAGGCCAAACTTAATGATCTTACCAGGGATTTAGGACTTTCCAAATTAGCTGCCGAGATCTTGGGCTCACGACTTCGAGAGGACAACTTGCTGGCTCCGGGAACAACATTCTCCTGGTATAGGAAACGAGAGGAAGAATTCCGCAAGTTTTTTGCAGTGCACGAAAATACCTCTTCCTTAGTGTACTGCTGCAATGTGAGGGCTAATCGAATCCTGGGCTGCCATATAACGCATCAGAATGGAGGCTATTATAGACTCGTCTAAACGAAGTTTGAAAGCAGTACTTCTCAACATTGGGAATAGGGTTGCATCAGTCCCTGTAGCACATTCCGTACAACTTACTGAGAGCTACGATAACATGAAAATTTTACTGGATGCTCTCGTATACGACCAATATAACTGGAGGATCTGTGGAGATTTGAAGGTAATACTAATATCATAAGTAAACTATTGCTATTGACTATGTTGTTTTCCAAAGGTTATTTGAGAGCGTATAAGAACACTTAACTTCCCCACAGAAGTGATACAGTCCAATGCATAGATTTTTTATCTGATAGAACAAATTCTCTAAATTCTTTAAATATTTTCATTTTTTCAGATTGTGGCATTTGTATTGGGAATGCAAGGGGGATACACGAAATACCCATGTTTCCTCTGCAAATGGGATAGCCGAGCGGATGAGAAGCACTATGCACAGCGTGAATGGGCATCCAGAGAGAATTTTGAACCTGGGTCGCATAATGTCGTTTCAGTGCCCCTTGTGGGCCTTGTACCACCAACAAAAATTTTGCTCCCACCACTTCATATTAAGCTGGGCTTGATGAGAAATTTCATCAAATCAATGAATAAGGAGGGTTCAGCATTCCGATATCTCGAGAGTAAATTTCCTCATATATCTGATGCTAAACTAAATGCTGGGGTTTTTGATGGTCCTCAAATTCGAACTTTGATCAAGAATACTCAGTTCGAAAACGCAATGACTCCAACTGAGAAGAATGCCTGGCAGGCATTCAAATCAGTTGTCACTGATTTTCTTGGCAAGCGTAGAAGTCCAGAATGCGAGTCTGTTGTCGAAAACTTGATGGAAGCTTTCAAAGCTCATGGGTCGCGCATGTCCATAAAAATGCACTTTTTGTGGTCCCACTTGGACTATTTTCCTGAAAATTGCGGGGATTATAGTGAGGAACAGGGTGAACGATTTCACCAAGATATCAAAATAATGGAAGAGAGGTAGCAGGGAAACTGGGATATCAATATGCTGGCGGACTATTGCTGGTGTTTGAAGCGAGACGTGCCCGAAGAAAAACACAGACGGAAAGCCAAAAAAACTTCATTCCTTCCTCAATAAACTTTTTTCCATATTCATTGTATGAATAAAAGTATTTATTCACACAGTTTTCATTTTTCACGAGTGTTCTTATAATATTACTCGTATCTACCTACAGTGTTTAAGCTAAAAAAATCGATAAATTTGGGGATAAAATTGGACTTATAATAAATGGCCAATAGAGAAAAAACCTGACCTGATTGAGGAAAACCAATGTCATTTTCGAATTCAGCATGGTCGAATTATATAATATGAGTTGAAAAAACCCTCAGAGCAGACAAAAAAATTTCGTATGCATACCATTGTAATTAATACATTACATGAAATGTGTATGACTGGGTCTTATGAGCTACTTTATAAGCTAATTTAATTTTAAATTGCATAATTTATTAGAGGTAATATCCGCATAACATCTGCAGTCAGAAGTGCGGATGCGGATGTTAAAAATGACGCGGATGCGGATATTCGGTCCACCACTAATATATATTTATATATATCATATATATAATAAAGTGTATATATATATATATATATATATTATATATATATATATATATATAGTATATATATATATATAATATATATATTAATAATATATATATATATATATAATTATATATAGATATATAATATATATATATATATATATATATATATATATCGTATATGTTGTGGTTTTAGAAAAACGAATTTTAAGGCGGAACAGAATGACGAGAATTGTAACAAACGTGTTTAATCCACAGATGCAAATGCTTCGGAAAGCTCAATTCCCTTCATCATTCTAATAAGACTGAATTAAAATTAAGAACTAAAAGTCAAAGTTTGTTTGAAACAGTGAATTTAATTGAAATAGAACAAGCAGAACCTTCGGCTTCCTACCCTACGGGCGAGGCTTGTGCTTCGCAAACTCGCCTACGGCGAGGGCACGTTAGGGTTATCCCTTTGGGGGAGGTCATTCTCCCTCTCCCCTCAAACCCCCTCTCCCCCCCCTTTAGGCAACTTTGGGGGCTAACCCCCACCCCCTTGTTGCATAACCCCCTCCCTCATTACCCCCACCCCCTTTGTTTTGTTGATTGAAACATTGTGGGTGATTTTTTTTTTATTTAAACGGGAAATGGAAGGAATTGTAGGTGTTATTTTAATAGTTTTTAAGGATTAAATTTTTTGAGTTAAAATGAAACTTGGAATTTGTAATTTAATCGATGAGGACTAATCATTAAGAGAAAAGTTCACTTTATTTATATACAATGACTCTAAATTCCTCAAAATGTGGAGCGGTGGTTCCCAACCTTTTCTGGCTCAAGGCACACCAATGCCTTTATATTTTTTCGCAGCAGCCTCGAGGATTTTCTTCTTTCAGTGTTCAGTATCCAATTTTCGCCCTTTCCCACAAACGGCACCTAACTCGCGACTGAGCCAACATTTCCCGCGTGGACGTAATAAATCAGGAATGTTTTTTCATTTAAAATGTTTGTATCTCCACTCAGTTTTAATTGATTTTACCAATTACTTAATTTTAAAATCATCAATTACTTAAGAGCCCAGTAAAGCCTAAAGCTTAAGGGCCAAATAAAATAAAATAAATAGTCGAGCCTCATTGTAAAATCAACGGATTTATTTTATTAGTAAAGGTAATTCAATTCAATTAAAAAATACTCGTTTCTTAGCCCTCAGGAGGAGGTCGCGACACCATCCATGCTCGTCAATAATTATGGTCTCGCGATATTAATTTGGAGGATATTGGATTTCATTCCACTTGTTTCCCTCCCACCCACCTCCCGTTGGTCAGAGTTTCGCGTTGCACTGATACCCGAAGATGATTCCCTTTTGGCATTGAATAAACAAAAATAACGCGCGAGTTAGGTTAACAGCGTTGTATAATATAGATTACTTTTTTTATGACAGTAACTGGCGCTTGTCAGACTTTATAGTGATTTCAATGTTTTAAATTAGTTTTTAAAGAATTGGTTTGGAGAACCTCGACAAAGAGGACGGGTCTTACTCGAAACGTTTATCCAAACTAGGATGTAGTTTTAAACTTTTATTGCTTTTTATTTTGATTTAAAATTATATATACTGTATATATACAGGGTGGGCGGAAAGTAGCTCCCTATTTTGGATTGGTAAAAAAATACGTATATTATCCATTTATTTCAGAAGAAATAATATGAAAAGGTAGGCATACATGGTAGGTTTTCTATAAAATTCAATGTGGGCTCCAACTCTTTCCACCAGCTTCTGGAGCCGCCCAGGAATGGCGTCCACTGACTTTAGCAGGAACTCCGGCGGGATGGAGGACATGACTTCCCGAATTCGGTCCTCCAGTTCTTCCAATGTCCTCGGTTTGGT